>JAAOAQ010000009.1:0-29505 GCA_013396025.1 Fusarium phyllophilum | reverse complement strand
TCCCGGCGGGAGAGATCCAGCCGCCTGCAATACGCAGGTTTCCTTTTTCCATTTTTGTAATTTAAACTATTATTTTTATGATAATAGTGAAAATTATTTTTATCCTACTGAAAGACCGCCAGGACGTCGTTTGTCATTGGCCCAGAGTCTGGCAAGTCTAGAATTGCTTTTGCTAATACTTGAGTTGTATTTCTCAATTCAAGAGCCGTCTAACCTTTTGAAGAAATTCTTCAAGCTTGCTCTTCTTCAATTTGATCTGTGTGATATAGGACAATCGGCGACAGTCTGGTTGCGTGTGCTCTGGCATCTTTTGACTGCATCTTCAAGGCCCTTCTTATATTTTACAGCTCGACGATCCTTGTGTCTGTAGATCTGTGTCTAAAACAGATGCTGTTCTTGTAGCATAGTCAATTGCAGGGTTCCGACACAGACAATGTATGTATAGTTAGCCCAGTCACCAGTGCGTTTTGTCATTGGAGCAGAACAGCTGATTATGCAATGAGGCTGTCATAAGGGTCGTGGAGTACTAGTTGTTTAAACACATATGCACAGAGCAAGAGCCAGGTTATGATCACCGATTCTATTCTTTGTTCCTAACTGTGAACCTGCCAGTATACCTGCGCGACTCAGACTCGTATACTAGGACAATATTATTACACAACCAAGCTTCTTCCTCTTATCATCATTGCTAGATCTAGGCCGCCAATCCTGCAAGGGCGTTGGGCTCGCCAAGAGCGCCCTGAGGGAATCGAGAGTTGAAGCCAATAACGGACTGAACGCTGTGGAAGGTGGATGTCTTGATGGAGAGCTTCTGGTCGGAAACGAGCCATCGGACACCCTCACTGCAGGGGGGAGTTGTGAGAGATCCCTCGTATCTACCGATTGTCAGCATGGTTTAGATGAAAGTAGTAGTTGATAAGACTTACGTTTGGAAAGATCCAGCAGCAAGAGTGCTGACCAGCTCAGCCATGCTAAGACCCTTGGTCTTGGTAAGAGTTCCAGGCTCAGAGATCTCGCCAACCGAACCAAAGACAGTCTCGAGAAGGTTGGAAGCAGTAGTAGCAGCGGTAGTAGGGGCGTTGACATGGAAGAAAGAACCGCCAACACCAGGAAGTTGTCGCTTATCCTTGCCCTCAGTCTCACTCTTGCGAACAACCTTGGTGAAGCCATCACGCTTGCGAGCAGCGGGTGTCGCAGCAGGAGGAGCAGGAGCAGTAGCGTTACCAGCAGGGGTTCCACCAGCGCCATCATCGACATCGATAAAGACACCAACGACCGCGATCTTGGCATCAGCACTCTCCCAGACCATGTGCATCTCCATAGCCATACTTTTTCCAGCATCGAGATGTTCACTAGGCAAGTGGAAATGGAACTGCTGGAGAGTGAAGCTGTTGTTCTGGAAAGACATGGTGCCTTTTCCAGCCACGACTTCGACGGTTGTACCGAGGTTCTCAAATTCGGCGCCCTCGAGCATATCGGGAATTTCAAGGCCGAGCTGACTGGCAGGGACCATGGCGTTGGCGCCTGCGACCATGTCGATTGGAGATTGGTTCACGCCAGTAGAGCAAAGAGCGTTGGCCTGAGGGTCGAGAGCGTTCCAATTGGTAGGGCCCTGTAATTGTCAGCATCTCTAATAATCGTAGTAGTCCGGGTACATACGATCTTGCCAGTGTAACCGAAAGTGTTGACCTCAACCTTGCCGCCCTCAGCTCTCGGCTGCAACAGCGTACCATAGGCACAACTCGCAATAGCCTCTGAGGCAAAAGCACTCAAGAGAAGAGCCCTCAAAGAAATGGAACCAGCCATGATGATTATCCTTGAAAAAGACAAAAAAAAAAAAAACGTAAAGCTTGGCTGTATGGACTGAAACAAATAATATTATCCACTTAACAAAATAGAGGCCAGCCTCAAAGAAGAGAAGAATTAGGAAACAAAGAACAGAATAATCGAACGATGATGAGTAAAAATCAGCAGGTTGCGCGGATGCATTGTTTTAATAGAAGATCTGGATCTGGCTATAGTAAACAGGTTTTAATTGAGTAGAGGGTCGAAAATAGCATCAGCGTGTTAGTGTTGTTTCGTGAGGTATGCTTAAGGTAACCTTAAACCTTGACGTGTGGAGGTGGGGAATAGCGTGATTCACGTCGCAGGTCTTGTCGCGACGAGGAGGCTGAGACTCTCCCGGTCTCGGATGCCAAGGATGGAATGAAGCCTTGAGAAACACACCAAGACGGATGATAGAGATGATATACACGTTGCTGACAGTATTCGTCATGTCTGGTGGTAGTAAATATGACTGAGATGATTCAATCATAAAGACACCCATTGATCTACTCATCAATTAACTCCAGTCATCCCATGTTCTAGCCCAAGTCAAGATGAACACTCCAAGATGAAACATCCCTTCTCTTATCACCGCGATAAGAACTCATTTCCAGCGCTTATAAATAATAAAAAGACTCGCGTCTAGACTCTCCCCTCCAACCATAAAAGTAGCAGGTCCCGTTGCAAGGGGCGCAACCTCAAACGGCCTCGCTTACCGAACTTTTAGTGGCTTACCATTTCAGGGCACGATGACACACTAAACCCAGGGGCCCAGGAGGGAAACATTATGGTTATGATTATACTTAAAGATAAGAATCACGGCAATCGGTACGATTTCAGTTAGGTGTCAACGCTGTTTGTTGTAATTATAGATACTGTCGAAACAGAAGTGATGCTCCGATATAAACGCTATCCTGTTTTGATTGCCAAAACACTGAACAGTGTTTGGTACGGGAAGTTGGGGGTTTCTGGATGAGGTCTGGACTTTTTAGTGTATTATCACTATACGGGTTTATGAGTCTATTTTTGTATTATCTTCCGGAGATTGGAATACCCAAATCAATGTGTTAATGGCATCGAGCTTGTCGAACAGCCTACAGGTGACATTATGCCAGGCAAAGGGATCTTCCGATTGTCAAGAACGCATGGCCCATGAGATCATGAAGGATGAAAGGGATGTAGAGTATAGAGTGGCTTAGCGATCGGCAATCGTATTACATGCATCCGATATCATTCGCGTCTCCGGGTTCATCTGTTCCGATCGTGACCACGCGTCATCCACGATTATCTTCAGAATCCATAGCTTATACCCTATACTATTACATCAATTTCCGGCTCGGGACCTAGCGCATGGCTTTTATCTACAGTCCTGAACAACATATGCCAGAGTAATAATAATTCAACTCATGTGGATCCTGTTCTATGCTATTGTATATATTTCTTCTCGATGGCGTGAGAAGGATTTTGTTGTTGTGGACGACTGTATTAGAAAGCAACAAATGTCCCAGTCGAGATCAAGAGCTCCACCATTGCATATAGAAACCTGACCGGATTTTCCAAGGTCTGAGTCCGATTCAATTAATACACGCCTAATTTTAATCGAGAGTCAGTTCCCAGCGTATTACATCGAAATCCGCTGCGACCATATCTTTGCCATTGGATCCGTCGGAACGCGTTCCCGCGGGAAATCGCCAGTAGTAGCCCCCCAACGCCGACAAACAAACGCGATAATTTAATATCATCTCATCGCACTCCTCGCTGAACAAGTATGAGATACACTGAAGCCGAAATACAGTCGCCTTCCTGCCGTTCAATCTGTCGTGAAATGTGGCGTTAATAATAAGTTTAATTCCGAGCGACTAAGACATCAACAACCTTGTCGGTGTGGCTCAGTTGGTTAGAGCGTTGGTCTCATAGCACAAAGCTGATGATTTAATCACAGATTAGAGTAATCCAAAGGTCGAGAGTTCGAGCCTCTCCACCGACAAACCTTTCTTTTGCCCTTGCAACTGGATTTCTTTTTGATCAATATGCAAATGACATTTATCTTGTTTACTATTTGCCAGACCAGACACTTGTCCTAATTGTTGTTTTATTGGTCGGTTTGTTACTTTGCATATTGGCGGGACTGCTAATCCCTCACGTGTTACGCTCAAACCTTAACGCGTAAGTGTATCCTGTAGTTAGGCGATAAGCTTGCCTGGTCGATGCATATGAAGAAGAGAACGCTGGAACAAGCCAGCCAGGACTTGGAATTGACAGGGATACATCAAAGCGGCAGCGACACTAACACTCATCTGCCGGAAATGCGTGATCCACTGTTAAAGTATCAGAAGCTAAAGGTCACTTCGCGGAATCGCGGGGTGCACCTTGCGTACTCTCAATTCCGCGTTCACGACGCCACATAATACTAAACCTCAATCGTAAAAGCCGCGTTTTAAAGGCAGCAGCATCGCATTTACTCGGTTGCCAACGTTCATCCTAACTTTAGAACTCATCACGATGCCGTCGCTTCAAACACTCCCACCAGAAGTCACCATCGCAATCCTCAAACATCTCAATCCATTCGACCTACTGTCCGTCCTCCTGACTTTTAACAAAGCAGTTTTCAGCGCAGCGGAACTAGCATTCAAGCCCTACAAAGAATGGACTCGCAACGCCCAGAAAATGGTAGTTTTGTTTCCCCCGCGAGGCAGCCATAGCACCCGCCGCCTTTGCCCTTCATATCCATCTTACATCCCGCCCTTGGACCATGATAATGTCTCAGAGCGCGAGGAAATTCCAAGGAGGGATTACGAGGCCCTTTCACTGGACCCTGAGGGTGGGCCATATATTCGATGCTCTCCGCCTAATTTGATAACCTGGATGAAGCTCGATGGGTCATTCGAGTGGCTTGAACCTCTAGATAAAGACATGGCGGATGAGATGCTGCCACATACCGGAGTTGAAGGCGATCGGCCTGTAGCGCCAAAAGCCGACGTCGATGCTCTGGTAAAACAAGTCAGCGAATTGGGCCTTGTGCTCCCTACAGGATTTGAGGCATTTATCCGAAGCAATAGACTGCACCACCGTATTCCGAGCGCTTCGGCCTGGTACTTCCGGCTCTCAAAGCTCATCAAATGTCCACCCGCCATTGATGACGACCAGGGAGGCTACTTGGTCCGCTTTCACTT
Organism: Fusarium phyllophilum; assembly: GCA_013396025.1. NCBI lineage: Eukaryota > Fungi > Ascomycota > Sordariomycetes > Hypocreales > Nectriaceae > Fusarium > Fusarium phyllophilum. The sequence continues at coordinate 24,508 of JAAOAQ010000009.1, read as the reverse complement.
CGACCAGCAACACTGTGGTTTTGCATACCTGTATTTGAGCCTAGCGGGAAGTCATTGTGTTTTGGTATCGCACGTGGACGTGCACGCATGCTTTAACGATGACGACGAAATCAATGGGGGGCAATTGACTGGAGAGAACGAAGGAGAAAATTCGGATGCAGAAAGCATCGACGACAGCGAGCTTACAAAGGAATATTTCTCCCTGGCCGGCCTTTCATTTGAGGAGTATCTCGTGACAGTTTACTTTGAGGGTCTGCTTAGTTTTGAGGCTGATGCTTTTGAGGGTCTTGAAAGTTTTGTCAAGCATGTTTATCGCTCGCCTAGAGAGGTTGAACATCTGCGCGAAACAAGTAAGTCAGACAAAGAGCCTCAAGAGACAAGTATGCTCACCATGTCCAGATGAAGCGATTAGGGTATTCCTCGATGCGCAGAAGTGGAAGGGTGTAGAACATTACAGGCAAAGCATTAGCGATTAAGCTTCCTTCTTCCTTTCTCTTTCTTTGCTTGTCGCTCGTTGCTGATCACTCAGGGATATCGCCGATGGACTTCAATCATTACAAGCGGCTGTTGAATTTGAATACGTAAAAAACGAGGTTGAAGGTTCTATATACAGATCATAGGATTTTGTACTTAGAATAAGATGTGCATAGAGCGAAACCAGATGGCGCCACACCGACGTCTTCATAGCTTGTATCGGAAATCAAGTTCGAATTTCGAATTCTTTGAGTTGCAGCGCAATGAGTCAGTGGGAGTTTTGTAGACCATTTGCATATCTTTCTCGCCATTTCCAGTATAAGATCGCCAGCATGTGATACTGAGTGCTGATTGTGATTGTTGGTTGGTGGCTTGCTGATCATTCGCTGCAAGTTTCGTTGTTGGTTGTTGGTTCTACCCCTACTGCTGCCTGGCCAGGATGTTCCATGTTCCATCGAGCGGCTACATGAGCTGACTCTCTGTCCTAGAAGTGTAAAAAGTCGCTGAAGCGCCGACCACCCGGCCAGAAAGGCATTTATCGAGGTGCCTTGGCGGTTGCGGCGGCCATGGGGTCGATGGCTATGCAACCTTTACAGAAACTTGAGATATCACTGGAAAGACAACCAACAGATGTTTCATAAGCATCATAGTATCTCGGCACTAGTCGCAAAAATGGCAAGCTGTGCGATAATGGCGTTGGTTCTCGACTTAATACTTTGTATGCGCTAATTTTATATGTTCGAGTACATTTCATGTAGCCGCCGATGGACCAGCATCAGCATGTTGGACGCCATGAATATGGCGGTATAAGAAAGCCGGTTTGCATTCGGTTTGAATGCATCTTGGAGAGTTGTATCAACGAGATCCTTCTTCCTTCCCCTGTTATTGTTGTCTCTATTGTTTGCGTGTCAGTTCGCGATCGATAGACTGGATTGGTAGTTGTCTGTATACATCGGCCCTCTCCCCTTCCACAATGGGCAACTCAACTATTTGTATGACCATATACATCTTCAAAGGAAACCCAGTCGACGCCTGGTACAAGCGGCACGTTCTCATGTACTTCACGTCGCCCGAAAACAAGAACTTCCATGAGACCGTCCACGCTCAGCGCGACGATGAGCTGAAGCCTTGGAGGGTCGACAGAATCCACAAGAAGGTCATCTGGGCTGACAGTGCGACATACATCACCCATGTCAACGCTGGGGCAGTGAAAGTTCGGAAGGGTCACGAACTTGATCCAGTCGATGTTATGGCGGCCACTCCGCTGACGGGTCGAGATGCCGACTGGAACTGTCAGCATTTTCTACTCGAGGGGCTTCAAGCACTTGTTTCTCATGGGTACCAGACCCAGGAGTGGTATGACTGCGTTGAGGGGGATCTTATGGACAAACTGTTGGATACTAATGTTGCCTAGCTGGGGATAAAGAGAACTAGACCTGGTTTGCTGGGCACACTGTTGGATGTTCTGAGTGTTTTTTTGTAAGGGAGAGATTGCATGTTGGAGACGGGAGTGCTTGTACGGAATGTTAGTCGAGTCAGAGTGCTAAATCTAAGAGAGTGATACAATAAAGCAGACCAGTATGTACTCCAGATCATACCGCTCGTCAAACAGAGACGGAATATGACTTCCCAGTGTTTTCCAATCAACATTATCCAGACCACGCAATGCGAACACATAATCCCAATACACTGGGTACCACCCTGCCCACTCCCAGTCCAGAATAGCGACTATTCGACCGTCGCGTATCATGATGTTCCTTGACGAGATATCACCATGTGTAAAGACGATGGGATAATCTGCACCAAGCTGCTTCGTCATCTGGGCCCAGTGTAATGACTGCTCCTCAATTCGTTTCGGAGGCCGAACGAGCCATTCCTGAAATGACTCAAGACTTGTGAATGGGCCGCCGGATCGCGTCATCATGCTGGGAATGACAGCGCCTTGTCCGTCGAAGCGACCGATGTAAAATCCCTTGAGGGCACGCAATTGTCCCAGGTAGTCTTTCAGTTGGTCCAATATTGCAGTGCGCTCATGTGGTTCGAGGGATGGCCAGGCCTCTTTTAATGTCTGGCCCTCGATATACTCCAGTTCGATGCGATCCCAGTCGCTGCTGATGACCTCTGGAACAGGAATTGTCGTGTTTTCTTTAATGAACTGCAACACCAGCGCTTCATTCGGCTTATCGTTGACGCCCATACCGTCAGGGTGAATTGCGTACTTGGTCACGGTATTGCCATGTCGGACGATATAGCGCTCGGTGCACTTGTATATCACTTCGCCTTCTGGGTATGGGGCTGCTGTTCTTTGTGGCGGTGGAGAGTCGCCGTACATGGCGATTAGTTTATCGCGCCTCAGCATTTCCTTCAGTCGTTTTGACATTGCTTTTGAAGCTTGCGCAGGTCGAAGAGATTTAAGCGATCAAAGATGGCGATTGTTAAAGAGGCAGAGTGAATGAAGAGTGGAGTTTCATAGACTGATTGATTACAACCAACAATAGAAAATGGGGCACTTTCCTGTTAAGTGAATTAAACGGGTTACTTGCAAACAGCTACAAGTTCGTTTCTAACCTTAACAGAAATACAGTAGAGAAGTCAGATCAATTTATAGTGTTAAGACGAAATTAATGCAATTAGAATTATAGATCTTCTCTTCTGCAAAAAGGACAAAAACAACTGACAAGACTGGGATTCGAACCCAGGCCCCTTTCGAGACTGCGAATCGTCACTGGTTTGAATGAAACCTGAACACAGCACCTTAGACCGCTCGGCCATCTTGCCTTGTGATTGGATAGTAACCTGCTCCCAAGACAAGTACATAGTGCTTCTCTGATCTGGCTGCTGTAGTCAGGTAATTGCTGATATTAAGCATCTCTTGTCTTTAATGGCTTGAAATGTTTAAATTGACTTTAAATCGGGTGGAATGACTGGTCTTGAGCACTTAGCACTTACTTTAAGCTATTATATTTAAGTATTGTTTTCTATTTCTGTTATTGTCGCCAGAGCAGATTTGGAAGCTCAGGCTCAGCTGGTAAACTTATTCACACAAAGTCCATAAGCACATACTCAATCACGGCCACCGAGATTGATACTTAAACAAAGTAACCTGTAAGAAACTATGAGGGTAAAGCAAGCACTCTCACTCTGTACTTTATGTTTCTTGACATGCTGTTATGATATGGATTATGGTTAATTGTTGGCTGGAATTACCCTACAGTGAGTGGCAGGGAATCGTGCTCGCGATATACGCGTTATTTTCGCGTCTGAGCACCAACGCGAATTGCGCGTGACCACGCCCCAAATGAGACAATCACTATCTGCCTTTTTACAGTTGCATCTGTCGCTGGCGACTTTCAGAAAGTCGTCAGAGTCACATTTCTACGTGTTTTATTGCAGGTAACTTTCACTCAGTCGCTTTGCCGAGAGTGCGAATAATTTCGTTTACTCCAAACACATTTAATGATAAACACGCGTCAAAATATGGTATGAGAATCAGATAAAATATGTACAGGTGCATAATACATAATAAAACAACCCTGTGCAGCGCTGTTATACGCGTGCATAATCCAGCCATATTAGCTAAAGTCAAGGGCATATCAACCCAAGATGAGAATAATAATTAAGAAATAATGCAAAGAAATCGTGCGCTTGATGATTATCATCGTATGCTCCATGATTGATCATACTCTCGTAGAAGCAAGTGCTTCTGATTACATGCTAGGTACAGCAGTGACCTAAACACCAGGAGGAGTGAAACCGGGAAGCTTGGGCCAGTTACCAAGCTCGCCGGGATCACCACCAATTCGGACCCAGATGGCATGCGAGGGAGTAGGTCCGTCGAGCACGAACATCTGGTACCAAGAAGGAGGGCTGATGAAGGCATCAGGAGGAGCCGTCACGCTACAGGTCTTGCCACTGCACGAGAAGTCAGGGAACAGCGTGCGCTGACCCATGCTGACACCGTGAGTAGCACCAACAGAGGCCATGAGAGAAACACGCATGTTGGTAGCGCCCTCCTCGAGGTCAGAGGTAAGAGTGAAGGTGTAGCTCTCACCATAGACCCAATCACGGTCAGTGAGGGTGAAGTTGGGTTGAGCAGCGCCAGAGAGGAGATAATCGGGCCAGAAGTACTCGATACGCTTCTCCTGAGGATGCTTGCCCTGATCCTGAGGGTCAGAACCCGAGACGAGAATCTTTCCGTTGCTGAGCAGAACAGCTTCAGAATGATACATGCGGGCGATGGTGGTGTTGGCAAGGACAGTCATGCGCTGACCGAGAGGCTCCTCGGGGTTGTACATGACTGCGTTGAGATTGGAGTTGTCAGCGAGACCGAAACCACCACGGCCGACCTGGGCGCCACCGAGGATGAGGTAGCGACCGTCAGGGAGAGCGACCATGTTGGGCATGACACGCTTGGAGGGCTGTGAAAGTTAGTATGCATGACAGAGACGAGGGATAGAAGATGCTTACCATGCGCTCAATGACCCAGTCAGCATCAGGGGTATCAGGAGCCATGAGGACACAGTTGTCAAGAGCCTCATTACCAGGCTCATGAGTAGTACCACCGCAAATGAGAACCTCAACAGGGTCGGTGTAAGGAGCCTTCTGAGGTAGAACCATCATAGTACCCTGAAGAGGATAGTTACGACCAGTCAAAGGGTTGTCAACCTGACCAGGCATATCAGGCAACTTCTTGATAGACTGGAAGTCGACCTGGGAAAGAATACGAGACTCATTGAACTGGGTGAAGAAGATACCACCAGAAGGCAAGATGGCCATGTGAGGGTACGAGTTGGTTCGACCAATGTTCTCAGCACGCTCAAGGTAGTCAAGGTAAGTCGACTTGGTTACACCAGCAGGGTGAGGGAGAACCTCAGCGGAGGGAACAATGGGAGCATCAGAACCAGACTCTCCACCCATGGCAAGAATGGAACCGTTGGAGAGAACAATGGCAGTGGGGTACCAACGGGGATCAAAGAGACGCAGCTGCGTGTAATCTTCTTCCCAGACGTTGGTGCCATTGTCAACTCCTTGGGGCGAGTCAGGAGTGAAGAAGCGAATGCCATAGACTGACTCAGCAGACCATCCACCAATGTTGATGATACGACCAGCCTTATCAGGAAGAGTAAAGGAAGCAGAGCAGAAGACATCAGTCTTGAGAGCAAGTTCACGGTAGATGTTGGTAGAGTAGTCAAACTCAAACGAGCCCTCAGTATCATCCATAGACGTACCATGCTTCTCCACAAAGACAACCTTGTCGTTGATGCCAACAGAACTGATGAGTGGGATGATGGGGGAAGTGGAGAAGTGATCATACCTACCCGCAGCAGGTCCAGAAGCGTAGTGGAACGTGTTGAGCGACGTGCCCGTCCACTCATAGTAGCTGATGTGATTACCCGCGCCGCACGTGTAGTTGCGATTGCCGGGACAGGCCATGCTGCAGAAGCTATCATCCTTCCAGATATCGCCTTTAGCCTCAACTGCTTTCAGGTCGCCACAGACGCACTGGCGACCGTACTCAACACCACCAGCGGAGTAGCCGAACTTCTGGCAGCGCTTGAGGCACGTTGGGACGGTCATGTTGCTGGTGGCGTAGCTGCCGGAGTCTTCGTACAGCCACTCGAGCACATACGGGTTGTTGTTGTCAAAGACACAGCCCTTGTACTCCCAGTCACCAGGGAGGTCATCTTCTTGAGCGACAGGAATGGGGTATGTTTCAAAGTCACCGCTGGAGTAGAGGGAAAGACGATTACCGGCACCGCACATCTGGCTGTCATCGCCCTTGCAGGCCATGTTGCAGTCAGATTCCGTGGTCTTGGACGCAGCATTGTTGAGGGCGTTACCGCAGTAACACTCCTCAGCGTACTCGAGACCAGCGATCTTGAAGCCGTTCTCAATGCAGGTGGCGATACATTTCTGAGGCGTCTGGGAAGAGGAAGTGCCGAATGGGGAAAGGGCACGGCCGGGAGGGTCAATGTAGCAACCGGCGTAGGACCAGTCGTCAGGAAGATCAGTGGCGATGGGGCCGGTAGTAGCGGTTGCAGTGCCAGTGGCAGAAGCAGTCGCGGACGGTTCACCGGAGGGCACAGCAGTACCTCCGGCAGAAGACTTGCCAAAGACAGTGAGTCTATCACCAGCTCCACAAGGCTGATCAGCATCACCAGTGCAGGCCATGCTACAATCGGCCTCGGGAGCCTTGGTAGTAGGCCTCTTGCTACCGCAGACTGAAACAGTCAATCACCATAATTACATATTGGAAGACATCACTTACAGCACTCTTGAGCATACTCCATGCCAGCGAACGCGTAGCCAAGGCCTACGCAATGGGCCACGCACGTCTCAGCGGTCAGACCCTCATTGTCATAGTGCACAGGCCCATCGAGCACACGCTTCGAGACGCTGTCGACATAGCATCCCAGGTACTCCCAGCCGTCTCTGGGGGTTTCAGGCGGTGTCAGATCCCTGCGGACGATGACACTCGCGGAGGAAGAGGAGGGCAAGTGAAGGAACGCTGCACCGAGTGCAGCAAAACGCAAGAGTGACATGGTGGATAAAAAACAAGGCAATGAAGCGGCGTATAACGAGAGACTGTGTAAACAAAAAAGAACGAATGTTATCTGGGTTTCCAAGGATTAATTTTTCCCATGCAGAAACCATAGAACAATGCACAAGTGAGATTGCGGCACCTTGACGTTATATCACTTCAGACGGCCGCTGGGCGATAGCGGAATATTCTCAGGTATATCACCTGCCCACATCCCTTTTCCTTTCCGCTTGATGTCTTACCCCCTAAGGTATCTCGTGTTCATTAGCTTACTGTCAGACCATTTTTTCTTCTTCATCTGTGACCAAGAGCAATAAGATGCTGACTGCTAAGACAAGAAACCACATGCAAAAAGATGTGAAGCAGCGGTGGATGGGCTGCAACAGAGCTGAAAAAGTGCATATGCACGTCTACGGGCGCGTCGAGCATGCCTTGTGATTAGAATATTGGATACAATCAGGCCAGTCTGCACCCACAGGGTCTAGATTGCCGAGATAATCTTGGCAAAAAGGTCCCATCAGACATAATAATGGAGGAGCTGGCCAACGCATCCACAAAGTCTGACTCTGACTCTTTTGATCGACAGGGTCAGGGCCAACAGATCGAAAAGCGGCTGACAGTGGGGAGTGCGTGTTTGTCTACTCCATACCTAAGCCTTAGTCTAATCTCCTCGATCTGGTGTGGCTTGCGGTATAAAGACGAGTCCCCTGTTGTTATCTCGGCGACCCTCCGAGATGCTTGAAGTGGACGTGCCGATGCAACGCTGGCCACTAACCGAGGACTAATAATGTAACCCCCCCATTGACTCTTGGGCCTCTTGGCTACAGCGTTCCAAGAGTGTAAACACGAGAACGCAATCAAAAGTTCTGCTGCAGAGACAAGGGGCAAAGATGCTGCATTTTCTTAGCTGCAGCGTTATCAGACTTTTTCCAGCGTGTCACAGAGGCGAATTTCGCTTGGCAGATGAGAACGAGGATGTCTTTTTTGTAGTGGTTGTTTCTGATTTTAGTGATTGTTAGCGCCTGCGACAGTGCACACCTAAAGCCGACGCTAAACCCGAGATTTTCGCTTTGTGAATCTGAATCAATATTTGCTTCGCTCTATGAACTATAAGCCCGTTCACATATACAGTAAACATCAGTGGCTTGATGACCCGAGCGCCATTACCGCGTGGCTTATGATGGTGAGATTTTCTCCGTTTATCGCATATTATACCATTGGGCTATTCATCCGCTCCCTAATGCACGCAGTCAGCATTTTCAGGGGGCCCGGCCTGCACGAGCGTGTCTGGAACTCTATCCGATGCCGACGCCGAGATTGAGAGAGACACTTTTGAGATAAAATACAAATGACAGATACCGGATTTTCGCGATTTCAATATCTAGAGTAAGAATTTAGACCGAAACGATCCCCCGTTCGATGTAAGATTATAGGTTGAACGCAAAGCATGAAGAAGACAGCAACTATAGACATTATTCCGTAGATTATAACAACACGTGTCGGCGATGCAACCACTCAGCATGCTCCCTCCTGCCACATCCTAACCGACTTGACAATCATACCGCGATCCTTGACGGGTCCCCAGGTCGGAAGCCATGTATCATTGGCCTTCCAAAAGTCACGCATAGGGGTCTCGCTGCTATCAGCCCAGGGCTTATCACCGATTGCATCTCTGTAGTGAAAAAGTGGATTGGTTAGCCGAGACATTGTCTTCCCCGCACGTAAACGAGAGATCGTGAGCGAGATCAAAAAGTGGTTCTCGGTGCAGGGCAAATGGGGAGAGTGAGACTTACGGGAACCAGCCGTTGGTACCGCCGACTGCGACGTTTAGGATGAGGTAGAAGGACTCGTCGAAGGGAGTGTTTTTGCGACCGGTGCTGCTCCATGGATCAACGGGGATGGAGCCATTGATAGACTCGCCCGCGAATTCGCCGTAGGTCCAAAGATTCTTGTTCTTAGTGAAGTCAAAGAACTGCACTTGCTGCGAAGAGTCAGTATCGTCAATTCTTTGAGATTTGTGAGGTGACTTACTCTCAATCGTCCATCAAGCCAGGTAAAGAGATACTTCTCACTCCACTCAAGACCATAGACGTGAAAGTCATCAGAGTAAATGACCCTCTTACCTCCCCATTCACCATACGCTCTCCTCCATCTATCATTCTCCGTAGCAGTTCCCCAATGCAGCGCAGACGACACAAGATTATTCCCCATGGGATACTTCCTCGCGTCATTGCCTCTACTCTCCGCAATGTCAATCTCACCTGACTTGGGCCACTCACCGTAAACATCATCCTGCGGCATCATCCAAATAGCAGGCCACATCCAATCACCCTTTGGCATACGCGCCGTGACTTCAACGCGCCCATACTTGATTGTATTTTTACCCTTTGTGTTAAGACGAGCAGAACGCACGGGGTTGATGATTTGACCGAGGGTGGCGTTGCTGCGTGCTGCGCAGGGCCAGCGGTCGTTGGACTTCTTGATGTCTTTGGCGGTGCATTTTCCCCAGGTTTTGCTGTTAGTGGTCATGTTGACTGTGAAGCCGTTGAGGAGTTGGTCGCGGGTTATGTCTGTGCTTTCGAGCGTCATTGTTGGGACGATGTGAAGGCCTTGAGCGTCGACGTATGAGTTTGCTTCATCGTCTGTTGTCCAGTCAAAGGCGCCGTTTCTAAAAGATGTTAGTAGGTGATTGAGTAAATGATGAGAAACCATACCCGAAACCGTTCATTTGGACTTCATGATTCCAGTTGTTGAGGTTCTGGAAGGTGTCGTCCATGACAAGACAGTACTGTCATTGTTAGTGGTGATCGCCTCACTAAATGAATCGTCTCAGTGAATGGAGACTTACTTCATGATTGGGGACGCCGGTGGTCTCTTTCCAGCAGAGATAACCACCAATTCCTAAAAGTATGTTAACAATTGAACGTATGTTACGATTAACGAACTTACCAAGTCCGATGAAAATGCATGTGTAGAAAATGGTGCTGTCCCAATTCCACTGCTTCTTCTTGTCCTCTATCCAAGGCTTCTCAAACTCGCCCTGAAGACGACTGCTCTTGAAGCGCCGCCGAGGTCCAGTAACTAAAAGCCGTCAATATTAACATAGAAATAACTGTACAATGCACTGACTTTCATAGGAAGATGCATTTCTCTGCGTCAACCGTCGCGAAGCAACTGATTCCGCAATAGGCGTCGCAGCAATGGGCGTCGCAAATGGATTCTCAGTAGACTCAGCTCCAGGCGTCGCAAACGGATTAACCCGCTGAGACGAAGAGTCCTCAGCGGTCGTAGCAGTCCTCGAGCCTTCCATTACAGCGTGTCAAAAAGTGGAGTACGCCAATGTTTGGAAAGGGAAAAAAAGAGACCAGGGAAGTTATGTACGAGAAGGTGATTCAATTGTTGAGTTAAATGAGCCTCATGAAACTTTTATTTTCTCTTTGTCATTATCCCGACTCTGATAGAGCTGAGACAGAGACTCTGTTTACTACGTACAATACAATACGAGTACCAAGACGAAGGCGATGCAGGGATCGTTACATCTGGGTCTGGAACCAAAGAGTAAGCTCATTTCTTCTGGGGTGATTATGCATCTCGTCCTGATACCAGCCGCGCTGAAATGCACGTACAGCGTGGCAATAGATACAACAAAATCTGTTGAGCCATAACGGCATCTCCAAAGGTTCTCACGCCTTTGAGACTAGATTAGCACGTTGATATCCCTCCGAGCGCTAGGAGATAACATTGTGTCATGCCACAACGCCACATTCTGCGTCCGTTTGCGAAGACAGTTTTTTTTACCATGCGATGTTACCCCTAGAATATGCCGCTAGACATCAAAGCGGAAGCTCGATCGTCTGCCCCTAGAACACATCCATGGAAGCCAAACGTTAAAACCCTGACACCCCTGGTCGAGATTTACAGAGGACGGGACGTTATCAAGATTTTTTAACCATCCTTCGAGATTAACCGCCCTCCCCCCTTCGCTAACGGACCACGGCCCGCGGATAACGCTCTTCCTTAAACATAAACACCCTCTGTTGCTATCTTCGCCCTGAAACGTGCCTTTGCTTACACGTTACAATCTCCAGGACTTGATCACTGCTCCCATTGGACCTTTGTCTTGGCGATATCAGGACGCCTAACCTTATATTCTAATATTAGACTTATTTGTCTTGCGTGGCGCCGGGAGAAAAAGTCGCAGGCTAGTTTAATTAGACGCCGCACTGATACATGACGCTTCTGCGACCTTGCTCGTAAAAGCCGGCCTCTGATATCGAGGCCCACGGCCTTGTCATAATCACAGGCCCCCGTCGTCAGCTTCACTCTGTAACATAGAGTTTTTCTCTCTCTCCTTTCTTATCACGGTGGCGGGTACTGTATCTTGTTGCTCGGTCGTGATGACTTGGCATCAGCTCGCTAGAGGTGATTCAAACGGAGTCTTCTCGGACCCGGGCGAGGGAGGGGGGCTGGGCTTTAGATTCTGCAGCAACGGACAAGGTGCATGTGCGGGCTTGTGTTACGTGCTGGCACTCGAGAATGCATGGTCCCAACAAACGTGCTACGAAAGATACGAGGACAATGGGCCAGCTGAAAAACAAAAAAACCAATATTGTGTTTGCAGTTGCAGTTGCAGGCAGTTCTTGTCCGGGTCAGATATTGTCTGACGCTTACAGGAGATTCGAGACTCGAGACCTACAGTAAAGGTTTCATCTAGATCGCCGGATAAGCCGTGTGTAGGAAGTATTCATAACTTAGTTTTCCCACGGCTAATTCTCTCTGCCTCTGCCTCCTCCTCACCTTGGGCAACAAACATCCCTCTTCTTCTACCACTCCCCTCCCCACTCTCTTCCCCTGTAGAAGCAGAGAAGATCTTCACCTTCGCTTTTCACCTTCACTTTCGTTTCTTTCCTCTGTTCTGTGAGAGAGAACTCCCACGTGAACCATGACTTCCGAAAAGTCACCAATGGCTTCGGAAAAGTCTGCCTCTCGCTTCATAGAGTCTGGTGTTCTTCAACCGTCCAGTCCTACCACTGATGCTGCTACGCTCAAGAGGCTTGAGGCTGGTGATCATGGCGCGGTCAAGACGTCGGAGTATTTCACGAGGAAGAGTCCCCCGTCGAGATCCGCTCACAGCTCATATTCGGGTACGCCTGCTGCCATGCAGATTCCCGACGCCGCGGCTGCGGATCTGCCTGTTGTAAGTTTTTGCTGTCCATTTGAGTGGATTTGTTTCATATCGTTGGCATCACTTTTCATCCCTTGCATACCGACCCTACTTGTCCCGATTCATTCATGTCGTGGCACGGTAGACATCGTGCTCCACGCCATCATATCGCAGCCTGCAATGTATCATTGTCGTCACAATACTAACACAAATAGGTCGCGAGGTATATCGCCCGTCGCGCAACTCTTCTAGGATGGTTCGATGAGCCTGCTGCTACTGCCATCACAAGCGGCTGGTCGTCAACATGCATTGCCCTCAAGAAGCCAGATGGCACATACATCTACAACCCAGATGACCCCAGCCCAGACTTGGCCGCTGCTATCAATCGCCTCAATGAGAGTGCTATCGTGTCGATGGCCTCTGAGGTCACCAACTCAGTGCTTGACAGCATCAAGCCTGGGCAGGCGAGTCTGGTGAATGAAGACACTGGCGCTCGCATCCCCATCATTCCGAGTCTTGCAGATGTTCATGACACACTTGTTCATTTGACAAGTTCATGCATTGTCGTCCAAGAACGATGTGTACTCATCTGGGCTCATGAAGCGCGGACCGTTCTCACAGTCGCTCACAATGTTGAGAAGCAGATGCTCGGATTCGTAAGTTGGTCCTTCGCCTTCATCAGTCCATATCGCTAACAGCTGCCGCAGATCGTTGGCCCCAACATGCCTCGCGGTCTTCTCTCCCAAACAGAAGAGCAATCCGTCAATGGTATGCCAACTCCCGTGCGCGGTACCATTGATGAGAGAAATGAGGTTTACCAAGCCGCCATCAAGGTTGAGGAGGGCGGTGACGGAGATGAAGACGTCGAGGGCCAGGAGCTCAAGCGTCCGACTCTTATTGTTCACTCGTTCCGAATTGGTATTGTTATCATGCTGGTGATTCTCACGCAGAGCGTGGGTGTTTCAAGAGTGAGTGGTAACAACGAGATTAGTGATGAGTGAGGACTGACATTGAGCAGTTGATCCGACAATGGTCTTGGGATGGCGATTTTACGCGCTTTGCTCTGGTTGCTGTCATTCCACCTCTGTGCGTCCTGTCGTTGGTGAGAATTGACCCATCTCAATCGCATTTACGAAGTTGCTGACTTGGTCCAGTTCTTCTTCATTGTCGTCGTCAGTAGTGTCTTCCAACTACTTCTGCCCGCTGGAATCTGTTTGAGGAACTCGAAATTCCACTCTGGTAAGTCCTTCACTTACACGACATGCACCAAGTCTGACATTGTGCAACAGCCATCAAGCCCAACCCCAAGCGCTACAGAGATTATCAACTCCCTCACATCACCGTTCAGATGCCTGTCTACAAGGAAGGTCTCCGAGGGTAAGTTCAATCTCACCCCAATTGAATCTCACTCTGACTAACTCCCCAGTGTCATCGTGCCTACAATGGTCTCCGTAATGGCAGCAATCCAACACTACGAAAACCAAGGCGGGACCGCCTCAGTCTACATCAACGACGATGGCATGCAATGCATCCAACCCGAGCTCGCCGCCGCCCGCAAGCAGTACTACCGCGAAAATGGCATCGGCTACTGCGCCCGCCTGCCCAACAAGAAATCCCCCAAGTCCAAGTCCTTCCTCTCCTGGTTTAAGCGCACACCCCCCGTCGACCCTGAAGTCGACAACCAAGACGAGTCAGAAGTCAGTCCACAAGGACGCGCGAACGAACTTGGTTTCGTGCGCAAGGGCAAGTTTAAAAAGGCTAGTAACATGAACTACTGTCTTGCTTTCTCGAATAGAGTTGAGGATGAGATGTTGAGGCTTACTGAGTTGGAGTGTGAGAGTAGAGGGTGCGCGTATGAGGATTTGAGTGCGGAGGATGATGATCGGTTGTATGACCAGGCGCTTCAGAATATGGTTGATGCGGATGAGGGGAAGACGTGGGCGGAGGGGAATATCCGCATGGGTGAGATCATTCTTCTCATTGACTGCGATACCCGTGTTCCCATTGATTGTCTCCTCTACGGCGCTCTTGAGATGTATGAATCTCCAGAAGTTGCTATCCTCCAGCACGGTTCAGGTGTTATGCAAGTTGCCCACAACATCTTTGAGAACGGTATCACATACTTCACCGACATTGTCTACACAGCTATCAAGTATGGTGTCGGCACTGGAGACGTCGCGCCATTTGTTGGTCACAATGCGTTCTTGAGATGGAAGGCTATCCAGAGCGTCGCGTTTGTCGATCCCTCTGATAAGATCACTAAGTGGTGGTCCGACTCGCACGTCTCGGAGGACTTTGATATCAGTTTGAGAGTGCAGATGGCTGGTATGGTATGTCGGTTGGCGACGTATCATAATGGTGGCTTTCAGGAAGGTGTGTCGTTGACGGTTTATGATGAGTTGAACAGATGGGAGAAGTACGCTTATGGATGCAACGAGCTTGTCTTTCATCCTTTGTAAGTCTGACAACTCTCATTGTCTCTGGATATAACTAACTCTTTTGCAGCTACAAGTGGCCTTACAAGGGTCCTGTTACTCGACTCTTCCTCCGTTTCCTCTGGAGTAATATGCCAGTCACCAGCAAGGTCTCCATTCTGGCCTACATTTTTACCTGTAAGTACCCATTCTCACTCCAGTGCAGTATCAGACTAACAATCACAGACTACGCCATTGCTGCTGGTATGCTCCTCACTCTGGTCAACTACGTCCTCGTCGGTCTCTTCTTCCAAGACCTCGACCAATTCTACACTCCATCATGGGGTATCTGGGTCTCCCTCCTCGTCGTCTTCAACGGCGTCGCCTCCATCGCTACAAGCATGACCCGTCACCGTCTCAAAGAAAAGTCCTTCTGGGTCGCCATCCTCGAAGCCTGCAAGTGGCTTCCCTTTCTTCTTCTCTTCTTTGGTGGTATCAGTATCAACTGTGCCAAAGCTCTTCTCTGCCACGCCTTCTCCGTCAACATTGAGTGGGCGTCGACATCAAAGGAGCTGGGCCCTACAGGTATCTACATCGGTCTGAACAAGATGATGCACAGATTCAAGTGGACTTTCCTTATCTGCATAGTTATTGCAGCCGGTATGATGTACATGGCCTTTGGTGCGCCTTGGGGTTGGACTATTGCTCCTGGAAAGTTCTCTGCTGGTACATATGCTATTGTGCCTTTGGCTGTGCAGGTTTCATGCGCGTTTACTCTGCCGCTCTTCCTCGGCTTGACTTAATTGAGTATATATGAATGGAAGGATGAATGGGTTATGGTAACGACTTTAGATATACGAACTAGTTAGCTTAATAGATTTTGTCGTCAAACATGTCGACTTGGTAATGCGGATTCTGTACCATCGGTCAATTACTCAAGTGAGAGGTTTCCATTACTGAAACACCACTCTGTCTTCTGCAAATGGGGTGCGTTCGACTTTGTGACTCGCAATAGTGTTGTCACGATGCATCGATAAGAAGCGTAATTGGTTTAGTGGTAAAATTCTCCGTTGCCATTCGAGTAACGTCGGGGAGCCCAGGGTTCGATTCCCTGATTACGCATTGATAACGACGTCTGAGACAAGTTTACTCTTTTGTCAGTGTTTCTTTTTGCTTTTGTAATTGATTTGTGGTGTTGCTGCCGACTGTCACCATGAAATGAAGTCATGTTGTGACTGGTTTCTTCCATTTTGGCATTCCTTTTTACCCATTGCCTTTACTTTTAAATAAATAGCAATGTAGTAGGTATATAATATAATGCAGTTTATATTACTGTCTACTTCCCTTTTTAAACTACCCTTGCCTTTTGTGCTCTTTTTAGTGTTTTCTTGCAGTATGTCCTCGCCTTCTTGAGGCAGCATAAGGCATTGAATATCAAGGCTTATTTAATCTACTACTCCCTATTTAATCTCTGTAATGCCAGACTAGCAGGCACTTATATATAAAAGTTAGCTAGATAATATACTCTTCAGTCCTGCTAATACTGTTAACGGCAGTAGTATATGCATAAAGAGGGTCTATAACTAGTCTTGAATAATAGCTCCTTGAATATTAAGAAAGCATTAGTAAATGATTTACCGAAAGAAGCAGTGTAATAAAAGAAATGACATGCCTGGAATTGAGACACCAATCTATTGAAGGTCACTTTAGAGTCTTTTGTTAGGCGAGGAACTCAAGGCCGCAAGTCTGGAAAACATCCCTTTCCAACGACGAGCTGGATCATCCCTACTATCAACCACGAAGTTAGATAGAGCGTACTAAATGCTTGACTAGCGAGGCCAACACGCTGATTGGAGCTTTTTGGCTTCGTGAATCCTTGGTCGAACCTGGCGGATCATTTTGAGTTGATAGACCTGACAGCTGGTGCTTACATCGCGCGTCTCGCATGTAGGAATAGCATCTTTTCGGATTCAATTAGATAGAACTTGACATTTCGATTCCCGTGTACTTCGTCAATCACTAGGCCATGTTCTCCAGCCATACCAAAGAGTCGCTTTGGCAAGCATTAAACCTCACATGCATGGGCTGTTTCAATCGCCTCGACTATGATAGAAGAGAGCTAGTATACCCTTTGTGTCTCCCCGTCCTATATGCTTCTGACAGAATGAGAGGTTTGTAATTTGTCTTTGGTCGCCTTTTCTCACGCAAGTAAAATACTTGAAGGCCGCTATGACGATTAACAGCAAGACACTTACAAGATTACTGCCCTGTCTTTGATTTTAAAGTATAGCAAGCCCTACCATTCCAGTTAGATCAGAAAATGAAGAATTTGGGGGCCATTCTGTTTTGACTGGCCCGATAAGCAGCCACCACCGTTGTTTGTCACCATGCAAAATGACGCAAAAGCCACAATACGCAATATATATCAGGCTGGATCTGACTGTCTTTTCTCAATTGCTCTGCGACATTGGAGATAAAAAGTTCCTGCTAAAACTATTCATTTCGCCATTCCGTACTCAGTAACACTCCCACAAGAAACCCAGGTTGGTCTAAAAATTCCTCCCTTGTCTCCTACCAAATGTGATAAAACCTCGCTGACTTGGTTAGACCAGTGTACTGCAATAGTCTCGACTATGTCTTTTCGACCGCACCCCTTGCCCTTTACTAGCAAAGACCCCGGAATGAACGACGCAACGGGAGAGGGAGAGGCTGCGATTAGTGATCCGTGTCTTTTCCCATGCTACGTCGCCTCAGAACCAGCATATGCGCTTGCAAGAAAGACCAAGGAGAAGAAGCGCAAGCGAGATGAAGCTAAAGCGGCCGAGAAGAAGCTGGATGACGAGGAAAGTACAAAAGGAAAGGAATAGCTTGTAGCAGGAGTAATATGATTTACTATAGCTTGTTTAACTTATGCATAAGCTTTTTTTATAAAAGAGAGAGACGAGGAGTAATCTCACCAACAAACAAACCTGAGTCTATAGTAAGCTTCTGGCATATGCTAAACAATGAATTACTTAGACATGCAAGCCATGACGTGTGAGACCTCTCTCTGCATTGGGCTTGGGCCAATCTGCACCCCCACTTTCTTGCACGACTTTAGATAAGAGACATATGAAGACTAATTCGCGTCCTTGCACGTCGCGTAAGTAACCGTATCTAGCCTCTGCTCTTAGTAAGTGATAAATTAAGTATGTACCTATCTGTCCGCATTATATGAATAAGGGCCCCAGGTGGGTACGCCATTCTTGGTCTTCGAAGGTCCAATAGGCTTCAGTGTCATTTTGTCACCTTGACAGGTATATGTAGCCTTGCCATTGGAGAAGTACCCTCCGCCAGGTGCAAGATCAAATTTAGTGTCAATACCCAGTGACGGCACCTTGGCCTCGGCAGTCCCCGACCCCTTAGTGAAGGTAAGGCACAATGTCCCTGAACCCTCGCCCCCTGAAGCCGTGGAGACGACACCAGTCGCTTTCCCGTTGACGACAACGCTGACCGGTGTGTCCTTGTCCAGAAGCGTCTGGACGTACGCGACTGTGAAGCCGTCGTACGTAAAGGTGGCTTGTTTGCCGTGAAATTCGAGCTTGGCTGTTCCGCTGACCCGCACATCCTTGACAGCGGCTTGTGGGATGGCTGTTAGAATGTCTTCCATGAACTTCTGAGTCGTCGGGATATCGAGACTCCAGGACTTCCTCAAGCATGAGTCCATCGGAATCTTCGAGCCCTTGCAAGAGCCTTTGGCTGTTGGTGGTGGACGAGGACGTCGGGTCGGGCGGGGATGCTTGGCAGTGGTTGTTGAGCACTTTTTCTTGTCGTTCCCTTTTCTAGGCCGCCTTTTGCAGCATTCCTTATCTTCGTATTGCTGGACAAAGCTGATCTCAACCATATCCATGTCCTTGTCCTCGGTCGAAGTGAAGAGTATAAAAATTGCAACCGGGTCTGAGGCACAAGGAATGGTGATGACACCTTCTGATCCACCGCCTGATGCATCGGTAGGGAATTCATTCCAAGCGCTTGGATCTGCAAGACGCCAGGCCAACCTCTGGTTTCCTTTGGTCGAGGCATATAGCTTGATATTCTGGCCTGGATCGAAGGTGGTTGAAAACTCCCTTATGGTGAATGGGGAGATTTCCAAGATGGCAGTTCCCTCGGTGGCATCCTCGTCGGCAGACCATATGATACCAATCTCTTCAGGAGTTTTAATTCTCGGGACGTATCCGCCGCCTGAATCTATAATAGAACCGATAGTGAAGGATTTGGCAAATTCGAAAAAGTCGTCTGCAAACGTAGCATAACCGGCAAGGCGGACCCGCTCTTCGTTTTCGCTGCTTGTAAAGACAGTCGAGGTAACGAACTGATGGATGTAGCTAACGTCGTGCGTGGGCTCTAGAGATTGGAACCATATGTTGGCGTTGTACAAATTCCTCCAGATGGGGGCCTCTGGGTCATAGTATGCAGCATCTCTCCACTCGTCATTGGCCCGAGGAAACACGAGGTTGCTAAAATAGTCGGCTGATGACTCCACCACCCACCGTGACGGGCCATCGGGAGGGGTCTGTCCTCCATTGAATTCTTGCTGTACGCAATGATATATCTCGTGAGCAACGCTCTGCATGGCCTTCGGATCCATCTTGAGGGCCTGTTCCCCTCCCCAAAACTCAAAGCTCCGAATCTGACAGGGGCCGTTCGGAATGGGAAACGACGCATCGAGCGAAGCGGAGCTCTGAACAGCCCCGAGGATGATGACGAGGTCCGGAACGGTTGCAAAATTCCCATAGTAGGCAACACTCTCGGTGATGGCTTCGTGCAGCAGGGAATCAATGAGCTTAGCACTGGTGCTCCAGTCCTCAGTGTAGATGACGCTGACTTCCGTGTTTCCAATGGTCTTGGGGTAGCCCTCTAGCATTTGGCATCGGCCGGCGACGGTGAAGCGATCTCCGGGTTTGACACCAGGCCAGAACTTGGCGCAGTTGAAAGTGCCGTTCTGGGCCAGCGCAAACCTGATAGCCGCGCCGAGGAGAAGAAGTGTCGGCCACATTTTAGATGAGTGAAAGGGTAACATGATGCAGATAGTGAACTTGCAGGTTTGTTGATTGCCGCTGTGGGAAGCATTTTATATACTTTTATCATACAGCTAGAGACCTACCAAGGAGGGGGAGCAGCCCCGATGCCAGACGGAGACACTACCTCTCGGGCTATTGGCACTGGTTACCCCGCTATCTATGACAAAATTATATTTTAGTAGCACTCTGGAAGTTGACCAAAGGTCCGTTAAAGAACGGGGGATGTCCTTTATATGGTATGGAAATGGAGGGCATCGGCTAAATGATGCTGCAGCGAATGACATCAAGCCTCGAATGTCATGATCGAAGAATTCCTATGGCTCGTTGTGAGCCTCTGTGTAGTGGTTTGTAGTAAGTAATTGTCTGTTAAAACATGGATCTAATTTCTAACTGCATGGGCTCTGAGCTGATTTCTATCTCCTCATAATTACGGAGCGTCAGCACAGTGCCAAAACAGATTTAGAAGTGGTCGGAATATAAAGATACTTTACTGCTATTTATTGAGATACTTGATGAAAGTGACTATCGTATGTTTAACGTTAACTATAAGTCGGGTGAGTAAATTGCGTTTTACTTAATTTTTCCAGGCATTGAGCAAGAATATTCTGAGATTACCTAGTCAAGAAGAAAGCTTTGGAATACAGAATGCCGGCAAATCTATTACTGAAAACACCTTACTTAATGTACTTGTAGTTTAACTTATAAAAAGCGATTATCTCTTAGCTGTTTAAACTGGAGTTAAGAGAGAAGAAGATTTTATAATAATTACACCTCTATACAGAGTGCTCAAGGGTAAGTTAACTTCAGAGATAAGATAACAACGCTGGAGTACAGCCCCTTTCGGTAAATACTGGGTGTTAATGTTAAATCGGGCGGAAATGAGTGATGAAACATGCACCACTTAACCATTTACGCACCTAGTAGCTTACCAGGGTCAGACATGTCTAAGCTCGCACTCGCTCTCGTCAGCGCTAACAAAAAGTCCGCTTGACACTGGTAAAGGCCGATTACTCAGGAGGCCAAAACTCCGTTTTGATTGGAACGTTTTTTGTTGAGCGTGACTTAGCGACTTGGAATTATAACAATCTGACATCTTTCCCAGATTTAATCTCATCTCATTCTTTTACCGTCCTTCAAGTTAATACTATTTGCTAGGGAATCGAACATGGAGCCTTTCAAAGTTATCGTCGTTGGCGCCGGGCCAGTCGGCATGGTCTTGGCTCACGCGCTTCAGGTCTCTGGCATCGACTACGTTCTCGTTGAACAGCGCTCCCAAATTCCTCCTGACCCTGCTTATGGGTTATTTTTGTGGCCTCATATTATGCGAATCTTTGATCAATTAGGTCTTCTTGAAGCTGTTACAGCTGTCGCGCAGCCTATGATTGAAGCGGTTCACAGATCAATTGATGGCAGTGTTATTCATCGCTCAAGAGGATTCGAAGAACTCGGTGCATTGTGAGTATGGCTTAAGCGCTGCTAAAGACTTTGCTGATTACTGGAAGGTTCGGATATCCTATGGCCATATTTAACAGAGGGGATTTTGCCTCGGCGTTGATGAGCACGCTTGAAAACAAGGACCAACGCGTCAAGACAAACAAGCGCCTCACCAACGTCATACATCGCGACAATGGTGTAACAGTCGAGTTCGCAGACGGTACCACAGAAGAAGGATCAATCGTCATTGGCTGCGACGGTGTCTGGAGTAGTGTTCGCGATCAAATGAAAACAAAAGCACCAAAGGGCCTTTTTGATGAGAACCCAAACCCATTTCAAGCTCCCCACGCCGGCGTATTCGCCAAGGCTCTATGCCCAAAGGAGCTCGAGAGTGGTAGGAACATCAATGTTTATCAAGAGGGGTCTCACGTTCAGGTTTTTACTGGCCTGAGAGAAGCGCAGATCATTGTGTATCATCGCATTCCTACTTCGAAAACGAAGACGTTCTTTGGGCAGAATGATGCGGAAGAGGCGGCGAAGCCTTGGATGGATGTTCCGGTTGGAGATGGAATTACGTTTGGTGATTTATGGAGGAACAAGATTGCCGGAGGTAGTGCGAACTTTGATGAGGGTGTTTTGCCGTGGTGGCATTGGGGACGTATGGTTCTTGTCGGTGATGCTGCTCATAAGGTAAGTCGCATACCTGTTTGACTAATTATAGACTAACGCTGGACAGATGAATCCTATCAGAGGTGCAGGAGCATGCTGCGGCATCGAGGACGCCATCGCTTTAGTTAACGGCCTTAGTCGGCTCCTTCACTCCGACGCCAACCCATCAGACCGCAAGATCCGTCAGGCTTTCCTCGCCTATCAATACGAGCGAGAGGCTGCTGCAAAGCTATGGAATGATATCTCTGCGCTGAACTTGGAACTCTGCATCGGTGCTAATCAGCCTGCACTGAAAGCCCAAGGCGTCGCTGATTACAGAACTATTCCTCTCGTTGCTAATGGGCCTATCTTGCAGAATATTCCGTTCGACGAGAAGAAAGGTTTCGTGCCGTGGACTAGAAAGACTCGCAAGTTTAATGATAAGCCTAAAGCGCGTCTGTAGTCTGGAGTTGGCGGTTATGGGAAACTGTAGAGTATACCAAGAAGCGCGCGCTTAGGAAGATTAGGCAAGACATATTTAATCACTTCTAAATAAACAACGCACTCATATGAGATGTCGGTGGCTTAGACAGGATAAACACGTACTACGTGATCAAAACACCAGTAACATTTTACTCTCCTAGTGCCTATAATTAGATGATGGCCAACGATGAAACAACACATGGCCATCTGTGGCTTGAAAAATATCACTCAATAGGCTTATGTTCATTTCATGGGTAGTACAGGCCAATAGTCTGTCTTGGCGCTGAGGCTCACTGGTGACCCTTATGGATTTGGGCCAACCCGGGGCCGGAAATCAGTAAGCCACATAAAGCTGAAAAGCAGGCTGGCGGTAATCAACAAAAGATGACGGGTGATGAGGAAAGATGCCGGCACTTTAAAAAGGTGAGTAGTCCTTCTGTGTTAAGCCTTCACCAAAATCTTTTATTTGGCAGCTTGCTGGAACGCCCGCCATGACTCTATTCACTATGCAAAACCTCATCACCAGCGCCCTTTTCTTAAGTGTTGCCCAGGCAGAAACCAACAGCACTTCTGGTAATACCACCATGGTTGGGTGGGTATCACCCGCACCTAGACGAAGTACCTGGAGTATCATCTGGAGTTGTCTCTCGATTTTCATTGTTTGTTCTTGGAAATGCGTCCATCTCAACATCCCAACCCACGAGGAGATCCAGGGTGAATGGCACACGATCCAGCTGTGCAGAGGCCTACCTGATGTCTCGTTCTGGCCTAAAGCGCCTTTGCGCCGAAAATGGAGACGCAAGATTATCTGGATGACATTCATTGCTCTCGCGCCCGAATTCGGGGTCGCAATAGCTGCGAGGCAGTACAGGGAAGCTCGCCGAGAATTAAAAGAATTCAAGCAAGATATCTCCAATGAATAGTTAGTATGGCTGAGACAAATGGGAAAGATGAGATTCTGACGACGCCTAGTGCACGGAAGTTTACCATGGCTCACTCTTTTTATGTTCAGATGGGAGGTGTTGTTATCTTCGAACCCTCGCCTCATTCATCTCCTATTGAAGAGAATTCTGCTTCGAATCTGCAGTCAAACAATGAGATGTCCAACGCGGCTCATTATGATTCTCAAGTCGTTGAATCAAGCCAGCCACCTGATTCAACTGGGCATGGAATTCTCCTGGCTAGAATGCCACGCTATTTATGTAGGTCCTCATCTCTGAATATCATCCACGCATGCTGGAACCGAACTTACTTGGCCTGATGACCTAACATACTTACAGCCGATGTCAAGCATAATATGCTCAGAATTCCTGAATCTGAGATAAAAGATCTAAGCAAAGCCGATGTCATCACCAAGGCGTTCGCTATTACCCAGTGCACATGGCTCGTAGTGCAGAGCCTCTCACGAGTCGCACACGGGTATGCCATATCTCTGCTCGAGTTGGCGACACTGGCGTTCATCTTCTGTGCATTCATCATGCACATCTTTTGGTGGAACAAGCCCTTTGACGTAGAATCAAGGCGAGTTGTCACAGAAATAGCGCCCGGTCGAAAGGTTACGGCAAGTTTGGACTATTTATCAATGGATGATCTGGTGGTGTCTGACAGTGAGATTGCCCGGGAAAGAATAAGTGACTTGTCGTGGAGTAACTTTCTTGTTCTTATTTTTGAACCCATCGGAGTACCAGTTGGCGATATCCTTAGCATACGTCGACCATTCCCAGATTATCTCCCTTCCATCTCGCTATACATCGCGTCGACTACATTCCTTGCTATTCACTTGGCCGCCTGGAATTGGGAATTTCCCTCACCAGTCGTCAAATCTCTATGGAGATGGCTCAACCTTGGAACACTCGTGGCTTCTTTCATACCCTTGATAGGCTCCGCCAAGTCTCATTGGGTAATTCAAGCAGACGCCATCGATGATGCTTTGGATATGATAGTAATATCGATCATGGCCATAAGCGCAGTTATTTATTTTACATTGAGATTTATGGTTCTGGGCTTAACGTTTTATTGTCTGTCATCGATGCCGGAGAATGCTTATGATACTCTGGACTGGTTGGCTTGGGTCCCGCATTTCTCATAGGACATTGGTGGAGAGAAGCTTGATGTAGGTAATGGTTGCGCAGTGGAACTTGAGAGTTATTAATAGATCGTACAGCGACTTTGTTTAACGAGATGGCCTAATAAATATAACTAGGTTCTCTACGCCAGAATAAGCTCTTAGCTATAAGTCTTAACTATAAATAACACTTTTAGCCTATAACTTAAATATTAACACTATAAT